>OU744450.1:24098429-24111849 GCA_916610825.1 Haliclystus octoradiatus | reverse complement strand
GTTCAGGAGTTCATGAACAGTTCATGAACGTTAAATGGCCTCAAATGTTCATGAACTGTTCATGAACTGTTCATGAATAGTTCTTGAACAGTTCATGAAAGTTTGGGGCCATTTAACGTTCATGAACTGTTCATGAACTGTTCATGAACTCCTGAACTGTTTTCGCAAGGGTAGTTCTGTGAGATATAGCTCATTGTCCATGATCAAATGGATATTTTGATGAAGCTGCAATCCTTTTAGATACTAATGACGTGTATAATTACATTGTGACTTGAATTTCAGGAGACAAAAAACAAATGTTTAACATTATCTAGTTTAGATCTATCCCCTGCCAAAATGTTCATACATATTTCATTAACTTTTTATGGATAATTTATGATCAGTTCATGAATTTTCTTAGGTATACGAATCAATAATCTCCTTTGTTTTTATTCAAGATTACTAATTTGAAATATAAATATTTGAAAACATTCTGAAACAAAACAAAAACTAGTAAAATCAAAATTGTATTTCAGTCAGTGTCAGCCAAAATGATGTTCCGTGAATCCCTTGTTAAGATATTGTGAACGCTTTTGCTCTTAATTATGATCAATGACTTCTTCTTTTTTACTTTTACAAGTATTATTTAGTTTACTTATACAAATTGTATATCAAGTGTTAATGTTAAGTTGTTGGTGATCAATCTTAATCGTTATTATACTACCAAAATTATTTTCATTTTATAGCATTTTAATTTTAAATGGTTACCACAACTATTATGATATCAGCATGTATTTTATATTAAAAACAATGCGCATAAATCCATTTATTCATTCATTCATTGATAGGAAGTGGATTTTCTTAGTGAACTTGAATCGTCAACTTTGAGTTTTGATTTATCCCGTGGATTTGCACTTCATGCTCTATCAGGTAATTTTAAGTACATATTGTTTTCAGAACACCCACTCTTGTCAGACCCCAAATTGATCAGTCGATTGCTAGCTCAGATGAATTGAATAGGGAAGCGACTGTGTTTCAACCCCCCACGTTATATATCTATTAATTGTCGCATTTAGTGAAATGCAACAACAAGAAACTTGTTAACACGAATCAATATAAATATTTCAAATTATTTCCCATTTTGTTTTTATCAATTGATGCTATTCTTCTATGAAATAGGTCAACTTTCACCTTCTAGACATAGTGCTTGAAGTCTTACTTTTTAAATTTGAATGCAATTTGGACGATCATCAGTCAAAAAATACAATTCAATAACCTGTCTATAATGGTCACTTGAGCAATTTTTGTAATTATTGCTGTTGCAATAAATTATTTCCGTCAACACAGTCACCTGTCTATTGCGGTCACTCAAGCAGTACTGAATATTACCCTGGCATGAACGATCGCAACCAGCAAAATATTCGATTTGAACAATATTGTTTTTTGAAATGCACCATTAGCTATTACCTATCGTAAAGTATACTGGTCAAATTTAATCTGGTCAATATTTATCTGTTATAATATAATAATAATAATTAATTTTGCATGCTCCCACAAAGAGTGTATATGACTATTCGGTTGATATATGTAAATGCTATAAGGTATCAGGAAGTCTAATCACAAGAGGGCTAATATACTGACTCTACCACACTCGGCTATTATTATATGTATAGTAGTATATAATCATAATGTTTCATTGTAAAATTTTATCTATATATTAACCCTTGTCACTGGAAGAGTTAACACTCATAAGCTTATGTATCTATACTTTTTTAGATTTGCTGCAGTCATTCTTTAAAGATGAAATGATGCGTTCTTCACGTAAAATGGATTACATTGCTGTTATTTTACATTGCTATTTATCTCTTAGAAGGTATATTACTTTATTTCTACTGCTTTACAGAGGTATTCAAATCCTCGTTTTTGGTATCATATTCGTTCTTGCATCTATTCACCTCTTTTACTTCTAAAGTTAAACGTAAACAAGAAATTTGGTATGAAATAGCAAATTTAAAAATTAAATTGAGAGCATTTTATTTGCTTGATTTTACGATCTTTCCTACAATCTAAATCCAGATCCAGATCCAATTTAAATCTGAAAGTAGAATCCAGATTAGATGAAGTAATTGTCTTTTTTCCTTTTTATAACCTTCTGTTTTTTTATTGAACTGGACTGTGACCCATCGCTTGGCAATCTATTAATTTTAATAATTTAGTTTATATACTTTCTTTTGCATTCTTTTTCAGCTGTTGTCTATATATACTTTTTCTTTCTTAATTTGAAGGAAAAGTCTGTCTGTATGCAGGCTATGGTCTATTTGCAATATTTTTTATTCTCCAAATATTTTATTTATGACTTTTTCATATCACTTCTATTATATTTCGTTTTCTGCTTTGTAGGCTTGTTGTGCAAAGGACTAAACGCATCGACGAAGCACAAGAAATGCTCTTAACACTTTTGGAGCATTTGGCTGCAGGTATGCTTTCGCTGACAATCTTGTTGTAGCCAGCTCCTGCTAGTGCAATCCAAATGAATATGAGATCATTGATTGTTTAATTTCTTTCTCAGATTCTGCCTCAGAAGAGTTTTCATTCATGAGAGTTTGTATGGATGCTTTGAAAAAGTAAGACATTTCTTTTGAATAATTTGCTATAAGAAATGTATTGACCATAGTAGACTGATGACCTCTATGTAGAGGTTAATTCAGTACAAAATGTAATCTAAAACTTTAAAGTTGTAGCTGTTGTTATCATGATTTGCTGTGTTACCATATATGAGATTGGAATATATTGATCATATTAAATAACTAGGTGACATATACCATAGTTATCTTGTGATGCAACTAGATCTGTGAACAAAATTTATATGTGATATATTTATTTTCATTATTTGTCATGTTTTATTCAGGTGTGCCATTCATGATATTCGAACACCAGTTTTCATTTTTGAACGTTTATGTAACATCATCTATAAGGTAAGTAAATTTTACAATATTTTCAATTTTGAGTTTAATAGTACGCAAGCAATCGTGTAAAAATATGATGTTCGTATGTGCAGATGTATCTACAGTAGTAGTAGTATAGACAGTCATATTGTGAATGTGCCGTCCCTCTTATCGACAGTACATCTTTTCATCACATAGCATCTGCATTCAATTAAACTCTTAAAGATTACTGACCGATACTAAAAAGTTCCTAGCTGCTTTCTCATTACAACTGATCAAAATTGCTTCATATTTCTCTGCTATTGCTTTCGATTAATCAAAATGGAGCATCGTTTGTACATGACAACGAATCATCTGAGAATAAAAGTCGCCAGGCAATACTTTAAATGTTTTTGTAAATAAATGCAATGTAGATACCGGTACCAGTATGAACTTTTTACTATAGTTTTATAGTTGCCTTTAGATGATGCATATATAGATATTTTGCTGATGAAAAATCTTCACAGGTCTGAGCGAGAAATAATCATTTCTCAGTTGACAGCTTGCGTACTATTGAGTGGATTTGATTCGTTCAGTATCTGATTTATGCCACCAAACTAAGCATGATTTTCTATCCTTCTACAACTGTCACAATTACATAAAATTACAACAAAATTACAACTTTGCTACTCGTTTTGCTATCAAATTTTACTGCTAAATAAAACATTTGATGTGTACAGTATATTTATTAGTGTATTCAATGAGAGATTACGTTGAAATACATTTTGAGATTGTCATTTTACCATTATTTAATTTATAAATTGATGTCAATTGATGTCATAGTTTGGTCACTGGAAGGTCTCCAGTAAGGCCTCCTGGACGATCTGGCAACATCATAAGGTTGTAAAATATTGTCTACTGGTACACCGTTGACTATTCGTACCAAGAAATGTCGCAGAGACTGTCCATTGACCTTCATAGATGTCTCCGTGTTTGCTGGGTTAATTTGATATTTTAAACATAAAACTCCCTTCAAGCTGAACTCATCTACAGTGAAGCCTGTATGTAACAGCCAGCTGCGAGAGGCAGATCAATCGACCATTATAGGTAGATGGCCTTTATATACAGGTTTTATTCAATCAATAGAAAATACTATTTTAGACACTGCAAGAGTGACCACTATAGACAGGTGGCTTCTGTATAGAGGTGACCGTTATAACAGGTTTGACTGTATTCTGTTATATCATCACTATTTTTCCTCTCACTGTTCAGGAGGAAAAGGAAGTAAAAGACTTCTTTGTGATTCTTGAGAAAGATCCCCAACAAGAAGATTTTCTCCAGGGACGCATGCTGGGAAATCCATACAGTGCAAAGGATGCTGGTCTTGGTCCCTTAATGAGAGATATCAAAAACAAAATCTGTACAGGTGAAAACAGACAATAAATCTCTTTATGGCCAGTCCTTTCTCCTTTCTAATATCCATCATTTGTTGTTATTATTGGCATATTTGAAAAAGTTATTTTATTCCGAGATGCAAATGAAATTACATAAACTGTGATCATACGTGCTTGACGAAATTTGCTCATATAGGGATTATTTGAAATTTCAGGTTAGATGCGGCCTTGGTGTAGTGGCTAGGGCGTTTGACCACGGCCCGCATGGTCTCGGGTTCAATCCCCCACCGGAGCACTATAGGTTAGTGTCAGGAAGGGCATCCGACTATTAAACGCACACAAGCTTCAAAATACTAACAAATTAACCAACCACCCCGGTGAAAAAAAGCTGCAAGCTTACCGATTTGTGGCAAAATGATAATTCTAAATAAAAAAAAAAATGTTTTGTTTCAACATTTTGTGCACTCTCTGATTTAGAATAGAATAGAATTTTATTTCAACCACATGATAAAAAGATTTATACAGGCTAAAGACATTGATTAATGAAATATGATATACAGTGGTTGATGTCATCTCGTAAGCAAAATTTGATTATATTGTGCACAGTTGTTGTTCTGAACCTATATAAGTTGTACAATTTCTTATCATTTTGACCAAGCAAGCGTGTCAGTACACCAAGTTGGGTCCTTTTAAGTATTATTGCTTAGCTGCTAGCAACAATTCTTGGCCGTAAATCCTGGGTGTGTCTCCCCCCCAATAAAAAATAATTGAGAAAATTCTATCAGTTATTAGATGTAAATTTGCAAAATCGTGCGATATGCAAAGTCGTGCAAATAAGCTTCCAATGTCTCATAAGAACCCTTTTTGTTGGGAAAAATTAGAAATACTCCCCCAGAGAAAACCAGGTAGTTAGTGTCGTGGCTCAATTGGACCATGTTGATAAAAATAATAAAATGATCAAGTTGATTAATGCTAAGTTTCTTGATGCCGTATTCAATTTGTGTTTCAGAATGTGAACTTGTTGCATTGCTAGAGGACGATACAGGAATGGAGGTATGCTGTCCTTATTTTAATTATTTATTCAAAATAAATTCAATTGATTTTCAATTAATTTTTCAATATTTAGACGGGAGCCACAAATCTAAAATTTTATCCCAAGGCGGGCCTACTATACCGTCAAGACAAAATTTTACTCCCAGTATGAGCGAGCCATCTAAAATACGAAGATGTTTTATGTCCGAACTGCAATTTAAAAAACTGTACCAATCCAATGTTTATAGCTGTGAATTTTTTTATTTTATCGAGTATATTGCATCATGCTGCTGTTGCTATAATGTAATTATGCTTCATACTTCTATTGTGTCCTTTTTAAATTGTTTTCATCAGCGTTTTATTTTTGTTTCTTTCAGTTGCTTGTCAATAACAAAATCATCAGCTTGGATTTACCCGTTGCGGAAGTTTTCAAGAAAATTTGGTGTGCTAAAGGAGAAGTATGAACATAATTCTTATCTCAGACATGAGGATTTTCAGACGTTTAGCGGATTTCAGACTATTTTTTACCTTTGTGTAACTCTATTTATCATTCTTTCCCATTGAAATTTATCAATATATCCTAGATTTCAGACTATTTTCAAATTTTGAATTCTCATGTCTGTTATCTGTAAATTCGATATTTTGAATCATTAATCACAAATCACCCTATAGAAATTTATTTTATTTTATTTTAATTCAGCCTGCTTTACCGGTCACCTTTGTACAGCGACCATTAATTTATTATTTTGTAATATTATTATTTTTCATCTTACAGAGACAAGATCCAATGAAGATTGTTTACCGAATGCGAGGTATTCTAACATTATTCCAAATTATATTATTGTGAAAAAACAACATAATTTTTAAACTCATTTTAAACATATCTGAGGTATGTTGTACAAGATAGAGGCACATTAATATATTGCAAAGATCGAATCTTGATTTTTTTTAAATTCTAATGATCGACCACACCTATGTACAAAAGCTCTGTGCCAAACTATTTAATTAGCCTTTTTTACGCTATTCTACTCATAATAAATATATTCTTTATTCAGCAAAACATTTGGATATCTTTTCTGCAGAAACAAACATTTGGAACCTAGCTAGTTTCATATTTGTGTTCATTATGTCGCTGCTATATCAGCCAAAGAGTCAAGTAGAATTTAATTTGGATTTTCCCGATAATTCCTATCATTATCATTCAAATTCTCTTACAGGTTTACTCGGTGACGCGACAGAAGATATGGTTGACAGTCTTGACGGTCGAAAAGGTACATTTTTTAATAATTCTCATTATTAATTATCAGTATCAAGATTTAATAACGCCATGGTGATGGAAACGTTAGAGTTAAAAATAACATATGCACGAAGCACGACTCCATTTTAAGTCAATAAAATTTCGCGTCTTTAATATGACGAGGTGGCCGAGTGGTTAAGGCGATGGACTGCTAATCCATTGGGCTCTGCCCGCGTGGGTTCGAATCCCATCCTCGTCGTGTTTAATTTTTTATTTTTCGGTAATTTTTGTTTTTTTTCTCGATTTTACTATGTTGTTTCTGCATCTTTCTTATTTTTAAATTGTCCTTATTAGGCTATTAATGTTTATTATTTACCATTAATGAAAGTTTTATCATTTTTCAGGTAAAGATGTTGACGAAGAGAGAGAATTTGCCAAAGCTTCGGTTCTCTCGTCTGGCAACGGGCTTGATTTGATATTGAAAAGGTAATTTAACTGCTTAATAATACACTATAAGTAATTGTAACGGTAATTATTTACTTAAATCTGAGTAATATACAGCCCTGATAATAGTATAAATTCGGACTTGTTTTCATTATCACTATTATAACTGATTATGTGGGCATCGGAAGTTCAATCCGATTTGATTATTGCTCTCATTCTCTGATCAGATTATCCTGTATCAAAGATTTATCACAAGCCCAACAACTAGTCCTTGTTATATTGAAACTATTGGAATACTGTGTTAAAGTCAAAGTAAGTTTTTACTTGATATGCAATATACCTTTGTTCGAAATTTTCTTTTCATTTCAGGATTACATAATATATTCCCATCAATGAGCTCCCTCAAAGTTTCTCAAATCTTTGTCACATTGATTTTACTTAAAAACCTACCCAAACTTTATTCCCCGGTTTTCCTTTGGACAGGGTCCGACATAAGGTTCAGCTTTCTGGAATCCTAGAGGCATTTCAACATTTTCTTTTGCATTTTTGTTGTTGATGTTTCACCAATAAATCATTGAAAATATCAATTTTCGTGTGGATTTTCTCCAACCTTTCAGGAATCTAGGATTCCAGGATTACTACTATTGTCTGACCCTGCCGTTTGGAGATACAGTTTAAGACAATGCCGCAAAAATAATTCTGAAGGAGCTAATATAGCGGATACATATTGAACATAAATTACCATTCGCAAGCCGAAAACTGCAAAAATATAATGTCTATGACCAAAAATTTTCAATCCCTAATAAACATTGTACAAATAACTTTTCAACCTTGAAATTTCATTCCAAAAAATAATTATGTTTTTTTAATAACCATGCAGTCAATTCTGACTGAGACTCAATGTTCTTATATTAATTTCGTTAATTACTCTATAGAATTATCAGGCTTTTTTCTGCTCTATAGCTGCACACTAACCATCGCGTCTATTGTTAACTGTATCAGTGTAGTATGTATTAGTGATTTCAACTTCATTCAATCATTGAATTAAATTTGCATTTTTCTTTCGTTTTTCGTGTAGGTTAATCGTCAATATCTATGCCAGCCATCTGTGAATGCTCTTAAGATCATGCTAGGGACTTTGAATTTGGTATGTTGGTTAGGCTAATCATAGTAATTACGCGTATTCATTGGCAGGCAATTCAAAAGCAAGTTAATGCTCTGTTCATTCCGTATGAAACGTTCACTATGTAATTAACCACAATCCGGGGAGGGGGATTCAAGTAGGGGTAATTTCCCTTGAGCCCCAGCAATTTTATAAGAACAGCAATGTTTTCCAACTCATTTTGATTATGAAGTAACTTTTGTTACCGATACCATATGCATGCTGGGAAAATTTTCTTAGCGGAGGAAGGGGGTCCTGTGTCAACTGCAAACGCAGGAGAATGCCTCAATGTATAGCTCCCACACAAGAGGATTGACTAATGGCGGACAGGGGTGCAAGTTTACAATGTTAGTCTCAACATGTGTCTATACCATTTACCAATAATTGTAAATATTTCCTAAACATATTTGAAATGTAATTCTCAAAGTCTTGCAGTACATGCAGCGATGTCATCTTTTTGTTAGTCAATGTGTTAATATAAATATTATCATGATTTTTACCTTAATGCTATTTTCACGCTATTTTCATCTTGTATTTAGGCATTACGGCTCGAACGTGATTCTGGATCATCAAGCGGTGGGTCAATGATTGCTGAACGCCTTTTGAAAATTATGGAAATCATATTACACGAAGCAAGTGCTCATGCGCAGGAATTTCAAGTAAGTTCCACTTAATTTGATTTCTTATCACCTCACCTATCTTAAGTTTGCATAATGCCCCTGAGGCGAAGTAATTGCAACAGAGAGTGAAAGAAGCTACAGGAAGTGTTGTTATTTGTTGTTGACTTCTGAGACTTTCTGCGGATATCAGACTATCTCATGATCTAACTCCAACGGTCCAACCCAATGTTCTTTTTACTGAAATATTTACGAAATTACATTATCCTAACCCTTATTTTCAGACTATTTTTCACATTGATATTCTCGTGTCTAATTACTACATACTGTATTTGATAACCTTTTTCGGAGGTGGTCACTTGATACAGGTAGTTGCCACTTATGAAATTATTGTGATATTTTTTTTACATTTCAGTTACCTTCTTTGCCTGGTGATTCTTCACAACTTGAACATCTTCTTGGTCACATTACAAGTCCTTACGTGGTAAGAGATACAAATCCCTGATAGGGTCCAATCATAGACTATGGACCACTTATTAGACCATGGACGAGTTAATTAGTATATGGGTCCAATAGAAGTGAGATTCTAGATCGAAAAATGGTAGAGGAAATTCAGAAGATATTGATAGCTTACGGATAATATTTTGGAAATTCGGAAATTTTTGAAAAGACCATGAAAAGGTACCCCTATTAATTGGCACGTCGCCGTATACCAACCATTTGAAGTTATCCGGTCCAAATCTCAGAACTGATTTTCATTGGAGATATATATCTTCAATTGTTGTTATAGGTTGTTGAACAGTGTTGATCGCGTTACTAGTTTCTAAATGGTTTAGATGTCAGGCATTTTCTAGAGTTTCCCCAGAGTCAAATGCGCATTGTTTTTAATAGCCTTATGTAGCCAGAAGAATCGAAGAAATGCATTTCATTTCTTGGTTTTCCCATAGATGGACAACCAGGTACAAAACAATTAAAATACCTAACAAACTTTTCTTGTGCTGCGAGTATCCCACATCGCAATGCTCGCCCACAGGCTATGCTCCAAGGGAATTCTCATGTCTGTTGGCTGTTCATAATACGCTATACGTTAAGTAACGCTGTTAACATTTCTAATGAATTGACATGTTTAATTTACCTTACAGAAATCAAATCCTAAAGTTCTTCAAGCAATGATGCGTCTTATTCCGTTTTTAACGTTTGGTAGCGAACAGAATATGGAAACATTGATACATCACTTTCTACCTTATATGAATTTTGAAAGGTACTACCTTAATGAATACTATATATGGATGTTAATGAAGTACTATATGTCTATACTATATTTCCTCGTTGAATTTAATATTATGTGATAATACTAGCATCTAGGAAAGTATGTTGTAAAGTGAAACCTGTATATAACAGCCAGCTAAGAGAGATAGATAAATTGACCACTATAGACAGGTGGCCTTTATATACAGGTTTGATTCAATAGAAAATACTATTTTAGGCATGCAAGAGTGACCGCTTAAAGAAGTGACCGAGGTTTGACTGTATACAGTTTCGAAAGTTATATTTTCCTTCAAATGACATCCTGTCCTAACTTAGATATAACAGCGGCAAACTAAGATCCTACTCGTATGAATATGTGAATATCAACGTGTAAGAGAAACGCATAATATGTTAGGTCTACTTACAAACTACTTGATATTTTATAGTTATACAGCAGTCAAACCTGTTGTATAACAAGTTTGACAATCAAGACCTATCTGCCATGAAATCTGTTGAAATTGATCTGCAGTGTCGCAGCTGAGATAACAATGAGCGTTTAAAATCATTTCTCTCAGCGAAAAAAGCCACTCTTCTAGAAATAGAGGAGTGGTATGGGTGACTTCGGTAGGGCCACCCCGTATACATTATTATTATTAAACCTGCTGTAACGGTCACCTCTATACAGCAACCACATGTCAATAGCGTTCATTCTATCAATTTCAAAAATAGCATTCTCTATTAAATCAAATCCGTATGTAAAGACCACCTGCCTATAGTGGACAATTTATCTACCTCTCATACCTGGCTGTTATGTACAACTTTCACTATGTATGTATATATATATACTTTACAATGGTGTGATTGGCCAAACTTGACATCAAGTTCTACACGGCACTAAATCTGTTTCGAACTGAAAATGTTTGTACTGTTTTCATTAGAAAAAAAATTGAGCCTGTACGTAGGCTAGCTTGAGTCTCACTTCTTTTTCTAGCTGACCAAGATCTCTAGTTAAATATGGAAGCCGCTTCACGACACATCTTGAAATTGTTTAACAACAAAGGAATTCTTCAATCATTATACTATAGCCACTTTCGTATATATGATTACAGGTTTGACCAAGAGCGATCGGCTGATGAAACTCTCTATCTCGATTGTTTTTCTGTCATTGCCAGTGGTATATCGGTAAGTTTCAACCGTCTAACCGTAATGTTATAACCGTCTATGTTCCATTGAAGCCTGATTTAACACTAAGCATTGGCATTAATCGTGTTGCTCCGATATCGATTACCTTCATTTAAAATATTAGTCAATCAAATTTCTCCCCTACTTCTGGTACATCCCGATTTCTTTCTGATTTGAATTGAAAATCATGCTTAGACTAACATTTCCCTCTAATTATGCCAAGATTTTATACTGTTCATATTTTATTTGCATTATAGAAAAGTTTGAGTGGTTCCAAACTGAAGTCTTTGATTCTCCATAGTGACATTTTAGCTCGTGCACTTGAACATTTGAAGAAACACACGCCACCAAAATCATTCAGGTATACAGATAGAATAGATAGAATTTTATTTCAATCATTGAAAATTTACATATATGTTTTTGTTTACAAATGATTTTTGTCGCCCCTTGAGCAGTTCTGCTTGTTTATCGAGGGACAAATTAAGTTATATGTTGGTTTATTCAATTACAGTGTTCTCCGCTTAAGTGCAAGTCAAAAATGCCAACGGTTTTCATTGCATTTATCCGAATTTGCAGTTATCCGAAATTGTTTACCAAGAACTTGACCAAAAAAATGTTTAACGGATTTCAATGCCAGGTTGCAGATAAGCGGGAATTTCACTTATCCGAATTGCACATAAGCGGGTTACACTGTAATAGCAAAGACATGAAAAATAGAAATGTAAAGAATGAAGTAAAAATATAAAAAATGAAGAAAAAAAATGAATCGGTTATGATTAGACATAAATTAATGAAAAGAATTAATGAAAATTTAAACATATTTAAGTTTTTCTTTAATTTTGCCAATCAACATACGTAAACTTAACTACTTCGTGTATTGGATTAGCATCACGTATCTATCTGCACTAGATTACTCGTATAGGTTATGTCAGTGGTTTGATGGCCAGAACCATCTATTTTTAAGAGTTGAGACACACAACATTTGGAACTCAAAAATCACCAAATTCGTTTCCATTAAAAAGAGGTTTTGCTTTTGAACAAAAAGTTTGCGCGCAAATGTCGTGAACCTGGTTTTGACGGAACGAAAACGCGCGTCCATAAAATCACGTGGGTGGCATCTGCCCAATTGAAACTGAGAGCGGCACCTGGAAAAGTGTAGCAGCTCTTGTAAATAGATGGCTCGGGTTCTAGCTGTATAGTAATTAACATGTATGTTTGGATTTTTTGAAATTTAATCAAGACTTTGACATTAATGTTTTCGTATTGTTCATGAGCTGTTCAGCAAATTGCGGATACGGCAGCGTCGACTGATTGTTCCAAAATTTATACAATCCTTAACTTATTCTGTTTTATTTTTACGTCAGTGCGTCTGGTATTCTTGATGCTGCAAAATGGAAAGAATTCTTAACTCGTCCTAGTCTTCCTTATATCCTTCGAATGTTAACTGGAATATCAAGAGATCATGACGAAGCACAGGTAATTATTCTGACGTACATATTATTTTCATAATTAATCAATTAAATATTTCTTACTTTGAGTTGTTAGTTCAATCATGTTATTTGGCAAACAATCTTAAGTTTTAGTAGTTTTAAACATAGTTTTAATCTATTAAACTAGAGCTAGTTAGTAACTTTCATTTTCAATAACTTCCTATATAAGTCCATGTGCGTAAAAATATTTATTACGATACCAAAAACTTTTAACACAGATTCGGATAGTTGACGTTGGTTGAGTTATTGTACTAATTTGTACATTAAATATATCTGTTTACATATAGTGATTACTTGATTGTTGACCCAATCGCAGTCTTATAGTGCTCAATGTCAGTAAATGACAGAACTGTAGATAAATAAATAGAGTCAATGACTACACATTTTTTCTGTTACTCAGAGTTTCACGCGTTCACGAGTTTCAAAGCGTGAAACTCTGAGTAACAGAAAAAATGTGTAGTCATTGACTCTATTTATTTCCGGATTTATTTATCTGTTTACATAGAACACGAGAACAAATTTTATCTCACTAATCTAAAGACATCGTAACAACTAACTCTCATTTTATATAAATGCTCTGATTAATTTCATTGAGCGCTATACCAAAAACTGCTGTGGAACAATCCACCTATTAATATTATTATATTACAGTATTACTGTATTATTATTATTATTATTATTATTATTATTATTATTATTATTATTATTATT